>CATNWA010009346.1:0-11854 GCA_951230385.1 Staurois parvus | reverse complement strand
CCCATAAAATGTTTAAAAAGGGGGGCCCTGTAATGGGAAGGCCCTTTCCCTAAAACCTGTATTAATAGTTATTTCTGAAGTTCCATGACATTCCCCCAAATCCCTGGGTTTTTAAAACCCGCTGTATGGAGTAAAAGGGGGCCCAAAACTGCCCATAAATGGGGTCTATTTGGACGTTTTTTGGGCCCTTCACCCCATAAAACTTTTTAAAAAAAAAAAAACCGCTTTTAGGGGGGGAAATTTTAAGGGAAAACTGTCAGAAATAGACTATTAATGACATTTTTCTGGGACTGCCCTTTCCCATGCAGGGGTTTTGAAACATTGAAAGTATTTTTTTTCCCTTAAATGGATCCATTTAGGGGAAAAAAAATACATACAATGTTTAAACCCGGGCTGAAAGGGAAGGAAAAGTCCCTGAAACTGTCATTAATGTCTATTTTGACAGTTCTAGGACTTTTCCCTCCAATTTCAGCGGTTGAAAAACCCCTGTATAGTTTAATGTCCCAGAAAATGTTAGAAAAAGACAGAAAAATGTCACAGAAATGTCCCCTTTTTTTTATCCTTCCCTTTTCTCATCCTTCTTCTTTTCATCTTTCTTTTCAATCTCTACTTCTTCTTCATTCTTCTCTCTTTTCATTCCCTCCTCCTTCCCCCCCCTCTCTTTGCTTACCTCTCCCATTTTTCATTCTTTCTTCTTTCATTCCCATTTCCCTTTTTCTTCTCATCCTTCTTTCCTTTTTCCTTCTTCTCATTTCCCTTTTTCCCCTTTTCTCATCCTTCTTTCCCCCTTTTTCTCATCCTTCTCCTTCTTCTCATCCTTCTCCTTTTCCTTTCCTTTTCCCCTTTTTCCTTCTTCCCCATCCTTCTTTTTTTCATCCTTCTCCTTTTTCATCCTTCTCCTTCTTCTCAAACCTTTCCCCTTTTTTTATTTCCTTTCTCCTTTCCTTCTTTCTCCTTCCCTTTTTTTCTCCCTTTCCCTTTTCCTTCTTTCCCTTTTTTCTAAACTTCTTTTTTCTCACCTTCTCCTTCTCCTTTATCCTTCTTCTTTTCATTCCTTCTCCTTCTTTTCATCCTTCTCCTTCTTCTCATCATTCCTCCTTCTTCTCATCCTTCCCCTTCTTCTAATCATTCCCCTTTCTTCTCATCCTTTCCCTTCTTCTCTTTTCCCCTTTCTCCTTCTTCTCACCCTTCCCCCTTCTTTCACCTTCTCCCCCTTCCATCCTTCTTCTTCTAAACCTTTCCTTCTTCTCTCCTTCTTCTTCTCACCCCTTCCTCCTTCTCATCCTTCTCCTTCTTCTCATCCTTCTCCTTCCCCTTCTTCTCTCCTTTTTCCTTCCCTTCTTCTCATCCTTCCCCTTTTTCCCTTTCTCTTTCCTTCTCCCTTCTTTCTTTCCTTTTCCTTTTTTCTCTTCCTTCTCCTTCCCCTTTTTTCTCACCTTTCCCTCCTTCTCCTTTTTCTCACCCTTCCCCCTTCATTCCTCATCCCCAAGGGCTTTTAAAAATTAAAGGGTACGTTTTCTGCATTTAATTTAAAGGCTCTCTGAACCCTAAAAAACCCCCTTTTAAAAAATAGTTAATAAGAGCGGAAAAATTTCGCTTTCAAATCAAATTTCCCACAGGGGAATTGGGCCCGAATCAGCCGAATAAAAATTTTTCATTTTTCGCTCACCTAGTCATCAGGTTGGATAACCGTGACATCGGGAAGTTTGGACTATTCTGAAATGGATTTCCTAAGGAACCAGGCTTTCTTCCTCAGCGTAGGTGGGCAGTGTTGAGCCGGGAACGAATGGGGAGTTTTAAGTGTTCCCATAGATTTAATTGGGTGTTTGGGTGGGGTATATTACTTGTGGACCACAGTTACTTGGTTCACACAGTAACTATTGTGTTCAGCCTTTTTAGGAAGTCCATTCCCAATTAATCCATGTAGTGAACTGTGGAGGAGTTTCGGGCAATGATGGTGGGTGGTGTCTTTGTCTAAGTTCTTTATTTACTTCAGTTTTAAGTTTAAGCCAGGCGAGGTACCTATGACTATTGTAAAGGGTCCTCGCACACTTACACCATCAGTGAGCTGTCCAATGCTTTTTAAGTTTTGGCTTATTGGGCCATGACCATTTGGCACTATATTAAAATGTTTGTTTTTGTTTTTTCTGATGACATAATGGTAGCCTGAGATCCAGTGTCTATTAGGCCGACATATGTAAGATCACTGGCATCCTGCACCTGCACTGTGGCATAATATCTTCCATCAGATTCAGTCAGCTCACACATGAAATTAGCGTGGTTGAAGATCTGTGGGTCCTTCAATGACATGGGGATATGTCAGGGCTCCGGGTATGACCAGAGGGTATGTGACTGACGCAGGAAACGCCAGACTTCAGATATGTTATAAACCAATATAATTTATTAACACTAACAATACAAACATAAACGCAGTGCAATACTAAAAACATAACACAGTGCAAACAAACCAAACCAACCACCCACAGATAACAGTACATACAATGCAAGCGTCGTCAGGCAGTGCCGGGTCAATAACAATCGGGCAGGTAGGTACAGGGGGGAGCAAGCCGAGAATGGTCCAGGTTCACAAAGCCAGGTTCAGCAGGTAGCGGGCAGCGAGTGGTTTACAGAGGGTCAGGCAGAGGGATGGTCAGGAACGAGCCAGGGTCAGAGCAGGAGAGGGTCAGCGTAATCAAACAGGCAGAGTTTGGCAACAAGGAAACGTACTAGCAGGAACACAGGAACAGGAACAAGAATACAGATTACAAGATACAGGGCCAGGAAAAACACACACACCAAGGCAAAGACTGCAGGTCTGGCCATCACTTAAATACACCTGCATAAGCAGTTTCAGGTGTTTGGCTGACTGCAGGGTTGAGTCTCTGATTGCTGGGAGCACCCGCTGGCCAGCCCTGGTACTGCAGTCCACAAGGCAGGTGAGTCCCACCACTTACTGGCAAGTCAATTCCTAACTGATTGGCTCTTATCTCACCGCATGTTGCAGATACATCACCCTTATCCTTCCTGGTCGGATTCTTGGACTGTTTGACAAGACGGAAGCACAACTAGAAGTTGGCGTTCCGTCTGGCTTGTCACTCCTGACGACTTCCGATGCCGCGACTATATTAGGGGAAAATTGATGGACACTGAAAAACAGGAGAAGAGTTAATAACCAACAACTGGTCCCCCTTTGCCCTGAGAACTAGATTCTCCATTAGTGGGCGGGTGTCAGGGACGGGACACACATCTTCTGTCATTTTACTCAGTGTTCTCAGCACTGCCCTGTTGGTTTAAGGCTTGGTTGCCTATTAATTCTGTGATCCCCTGGTTGGTCACAGAAGCTGCTCCTAAAAAAGGATTGGAAGAATGGTTAGTGACAAGGCCTGTCCATTTGTTCAAGCCATTTTGCTGATCTGGGCCTCTATTTGCTCAATGCGCTTAGAGGAGGTCATTCTGGTGATTCTCCCTTTTTCTTGTACCTGCGGTTGTAACTGCGGACGGGATTGGCTAGGAGACCCAGAGTCAGAACTGCTGCTTGGTCCGACAGCCATGGCCTTGCTCTCTGAGGTTTCGGGTTCTCCCTGTAATTGAGGGGAACCTGGGGTACTATATCCATCCTTTGAGCTTGAGGGTGCTCCTGGTGTAGAGGGAATCTTTGGAAGTCAGAGTTCCTATTAAAATTGGTGGGTTCCTATTGACATTGGGGGGGGTTCCTATTAAAATTGTTGTATCTATAAAAAATTTCTCTGTTGGTTCTGGCGAGGGAGAGTAGAACCTCTGAGGATACCATTGACCCCTTCGGTTCTCATCACTATACTGGGCATTTTCATACTTTTTATCTTTTCACTTCCACTACAGTAGTTCCCTGGCTTTTGTCTATCCTTCCTCACCCACTGGCTTTAAGGTGCAAAGCTAGGGGCCTCCTTCACTTGCTGGGTTTGAGGTGCAAATCTAGGGGAACCATTGGGGTTTACCCCCACGGACTACTTCCGCATAAGATTTCTTCTCCACACCTGAAAATTTATATTGGAGGGGAAACAGTAGTGGCTGCCAATTTCTTGGGGACTATTCTTGGGTTCTCTTTTTATCCCACTCTCACTGGACTGTTGGATTGAGAACAAATAGTCACTTTTTCTCATAACCAACCAATCAAGTGAGCATCCCTTTCTGTAATCCTGGGCAAGTCCCAATTTTATGTAAGCAGGTAATGCTTTATTAAAAATATTTAGTCTTTGAATTCTGGCTGGTCTAGGATTGGATCCTTCTCCGCAGCCAGGAAATATGCATTTCTGACGGGACCTTTGAGGACGGCCAGGAATTCTGCAGAGCTTTGGTTTTATGACCACACCTTTAAGTTGTAGGCTCGCTAGCCTTTGCAGAGGTAACAGTTCTCTATAAGGCCCAAAAAATTCCATGTGGGCACCTATGTTTTACCACTCTCCAGGACTGATTGGAAAAAGGCCTTCAAGGTTGGTATTCAAAGAATTGCCGGGTATTTTTCTTTAAATACCCATGGCAAATAATTCAGTTTTGGTGTGGTCATCCATAATGCCTAGAATTTCTAACGTCTGATTCATATGTTTTCATATGTTTCAGTAATCTCTAGGGACCCTTCTCTTGGTGAAAATAGAAATGGGTGTCTTTCACACATTTAACAACCTTCGGCGGGGGTGTCATATCTTTTAAATGACCCCAGCAGGACTTCCCTTCCTGCCATATATGAAGCCTCATACTCTTCCTCGGCATGCTCTGGGGGATATATCTTGGAAGCCTAGGGGAGCGACCTATATTCCGTCTCTGCCTCACGATCAGGTACTTCACTGTGATACGGGTATCCCGTTCATCAGCCTCACTGCTTAACCTGGGTTGGTCCGGTTATTGGACCCCAGCATTTATTAGGGCAGTTAACCTCACAATCTGCTCCTCCAGTGTTTTTTGCTCAGATCTTACAAAGCAAGTTCTGATTTGTCATTTCTTATCCCCTTGATGAATTTCTAATTTCAACAGGAGATATCCTTCCCTGATCTAAAGAACTCTACTTCTTGTTTTAAATCTTGATATCTCTTTTTAAATTGTTTTAATTCCTGAAAACTTTCCTCATATAAGCCTTGAGCACATCGAATGTCTCTGACCAAGCTAGCTTGATGCTCCTTGATTCGTCTAGGCCAGTGGTGGGCAAAACCTTTTTTTTCAACTGAGCCAAAATCTCGCCAAAACCACGATTTGAAATTTATTTTGAGAGCCACATTTTTAAAACTGAAAATACATCCCCCCTATAGTAATTCATCCCCCCTATAGTAATTCATCCCCCCTATAGTAATTCATCCCCATAGTAATATCATCCCCCATATAGTAATTCATCCCCCATATAGTAATTCATCCCCCATAGTAATTCATCCCCCATAGTAATTCATCCCCCCATATAGTAATTCATCCCCCATAGTAAATTCATCCCCCATATAGTAATTCATCCCCCTTATAGTAATTCATCCCCCATATAGGTAATTCATACCCCATAGTAATTAATCCCCCATTATAGTAATTCATCCCCCATAGTAATTAATTCCCCCCATATAGTAATTCATCCCCCATATAGTATTTCATCCCTCATATAGTATTTCATCCCTCAAATATAGTAATTCATCCCCCATATAGTAATTCATCCCCCATAGTAATTCATCCCCCCATATAGTAATTCATCCCCCGTATAGTAGATTTCATCCCCCCGAATATAGTATTTCATCCCTCATATAGTATTTCATCCCTCATATAGTATTTCATCCCCCCCATATAGTATTTCATCCCCCATATAGTAATTCATCCCTCATATAGTATTTCATCCCCCATATAGTATTTCATCCCTCATATAGTATTTCATCCCTCATATAGTATTTCATATCCCCCCATATAGTATTTCATCCCCCCATATAGTATTTTCATCCCTCATATAGTATTTCATCCCCCCATAATAGTATTTCATCCCTCATATAGTAATTCATCCCTCATATAGTAATTCATCCCTCATATAGTATTTCATCCCTCATATGAGTATATCATCCTCTCATATAGTTTAATTCATCCCTCATATAGTATTTCATATCCCTCATATAGTATTTCATCCCCCCATATAGTTATTTCATCCCCCATATAGTATTTCATCCCTCATATAGTAATTCATCCCTCATATAGTATTTCATCCCTCTATATAGTAATTCATCCCTCATATAGTATTTCATCCCTCATATAGTATTTCATCCCCTCATATAGTATTTTCATCCCCCACAGTACTATTCCCCCCCTTCTAGTAAGCAAGTCCCCCTGTGTCAATTCACTTACCGTACCTTACCTCCGCGCGTTCCTCTCGCTGTCTTCACCGCGCCGGTTCCGGGTCTTCAGGGCGGACTGTGAGAGGAGAGCCTAGCTCCCCTCCCCCTCACGTTCGTCACGCTGGCCCCGCCTACACACATCCTGACAGCCACATCCGCGGGCCGGATTAAAAGGTCAGCGCGGTCTTTTGGGGCGGGCCGACCGAGAGGAGGCAGGGGAGCGGCCGACCGAGAGGAGGGAGGGGAGCGGGCGCCCGGCACACAGAAGAGCCGCATTAGAGTGGGTAAAGAGCCGCATGTGGCTCGCGAGCCGCGGCTTGCCGACCACTGGAGCTAGGCGAACATATGCATGATCAAGCTTCTCCTTCAAAGACTCAATTTCCTGATCTCTGTCTTTCAAAAGGTGGCGGGCTGGACTTCGGACAAATCCTTCCTTAAAGCTGGCATTTGCTGGGCAGCTTCACTGCTCAGAAACCATAACATGGGACATGCTTCTAGGAGAAGTCTGTCACGGCTTTTATTATTTTCTTGCTTCAGCAAATGCGAATAAAAACCTGAGAAACCGACTCTTCTGGTTAAACAGGTCCTCGGAGGTGCTCATAGCTTGCTTCCTCTCTTTCTGCTACAAATTCCTCAATGCTACCTCCTAAATCTAATCTTTGACGTAAATAATCTATTACTGCACATTTCTGTATAACCTTTGCAAAGGCATCGCGGGATTTTCAGCTCTCTTAGGAGTTTCCTCTCAACATTCTGGACATCATTACCTTTTCCTCGCTATGCTTGGAAGAGGTGGATCTGTGGTTACTGGATGCCATTTTTATACAGAATATATTTTTGAATAATGTGTACAAATATACAATCACCAGTGAGTTTTGTATTATGGTAAGATTTCTTTTTTTGGATCTCAGCAGTGCCTCCAAATTTATCCTGCGGTGGTTTATGTAATAATTTATTCTAAATATGTAGGGCGATGTCCTCTCCTTAAACAAAATATTGCAGTGCCCTCCAGCCGTTAAAATACGGCAATATTTTTATTGAATCAATAATTTGGACACCTTAATAATTTGATCACCACTTAATAATATACCTTGAGTCCTTTTAGCCAGTATGATTTCGTACCATATACACAAAAATTGCCTTTTTGATAAATAAATAAATTTATTTATGTACAAAATTTATATATATATTAATACAAACGCAAAAGACTGGTGACAAATGTATACTTGTACATATAATCAAAAATATAACAGACTAATTTCTATGATCAAACAAGAGATATAAATAATAGTAAAGGGATAAAAAAAAAATCAAATTTAAGTTATAAGTTGTAACCTTATAGTGTTTCAGAGATTATTTTCTCACATTCCGTGGCCATAGAAATGTAAGAAGGTATTCTCTGATAAATTGCACTACAACTAAAACTACCAATCAGTTAAATGCAATATCTAATTTCAATCCCAAATCAAATAATTTTTTAGTTAGAATGATGTATATAATCTTAATATTCCTAAACACACAATACAAACGCTATAAGTCTATGGAAAGTTGGAAATATCAAATAAAATTACAATATCCCTAGCCACTCCCAGAATCTTGAGTTTGAGGTTTCCCCCCCCAGTGGGATGTAGTTGGGCATTCAAATGGTCCTCAAGACAAAAATAGCAGCTGAACTCCTTCAGCAAAATGGCCGCAGGTAGCAAGTGAGAGATAGTGCAGTCTGGATTGTAGTGTTTAGAGTAGAGTGTAGTTATTAGAGTCAAAATAGATCAGAAGTATCATAGAAGAAGTGTAGGAGTTCAGAGGTTCAGAAGTTTAGCAGACGTTTTAAAAGATTTAGAAGTAGTTTTAGAAGATCTTTAAGTTTTCAGATGGTTCAGATTTAAGCTTCTTCAGATTCCTTCAGCTTTTAAGATCTTTCTCCTTTTATTTTTCCCTCCAGATTTTTTTTAGATGTGAGGTGCATGGCTTTATATACCATCCAAACCTTTGTTTTAAAAGACACTCCAACAGGCTTGTTGATTGGGTCCGGTCGAGAAGTGTGCGTACATAAGATATATCTCACCTGTCCACTGGGGGCAGCTAGGTATCACCAAACAATTTGTGTATTAATGATGACTCATACTTTGATTGAAATAACATGTCTTTAGGTATCAAATATATATGTATCCTCCAAATATAATTGATATTACTTTTTTGAATGAGAACCATAGAAATGATGTACATACATTTGGTTCCTCATTTCCTTGATATTTAAACGGTTTTGAAACATATGATTTCTTTTGGAAATGTATAATTGACACCAATTCACGAATCATCTTATTCTTCATCATTTCACACTTAATTTTTTTTTTTTATTTAAATATTATTAATTTTTCATGTTATTACAAATATCCATAAAAAGGGAGACACAACACATTAAATATTCATAACATTTCTACATTTTCCCCTTCTAAAAAACTCTCTTTCTTTCCCGACCCTCCCGACCCATTCCACCCCCCTCCCTCCCCTCTGCAAGCTCTCACCCACTCTATTCTCTTGGAGGCCTAATGACTTTAGGGTAACGTCCTAGTTTATAGTTTTCTATATTTCTCTTTCAATCCTGATTTTTTCCATTCTCATATAATATACTCCCATCCTCTGTCTTCTGCATATGGTAACATTTTTCCATTCTTCCAATCTGGTTTACTCTATTGATCCAGTCTTCCTCCTTCGGCACCTCTGTTTTTTTCTGCCAAAACTTGGGTATCAAACCTTTTGCAGCGTTTAAGTAGTACCATAAAGACGCCTGATTCTTTGTATTTGTTTACTGATGTCTCAACATTATGTAGGTGGCCACATCGTTTGGATCTAGAACCATATGTATTTTCCAGTTATAATTTCAATCAATATACACTATTTGTCTTCCAAAAAGCTTGAATTTTCGGACATTCCCACCTATATGTGAAACCCACCGTGCCCATCTCTCCACATTCAACTCACAACACATGTTTGCATTGTCCCACTCATCTTATGCTCAATACTCGGTGGTGATTTAATATGCCAATCGTGTCAAACAACTTATAATTAATCTCACCTCTCTCATACATCACGTTCTCGTGTATCAATCTGAATATCTATTTCTGATTTATCCTCATTAGAGATTGGAGCGAATTATTCAAAAATTTCGATTGGGCTTGATTCGGCCGAATTCGGTGGATAAATTTGATTCGAGCGACGAATATATTCGCTGCGAATTTTAACTTATAAAAACAAAGGGTTTTGGTTTTAGGTTTCAGAGAGCCTTTCTTATTTAGTGCAGAACACTTGTACCTTTCATTTTAAATGCCCTTTGGAGAGACTGCTGGGGAAGAGAAGATAATACAGTCAGTCAGTATATGACATCGCAGTGAGTGCCGTCCGATCTTAGACTCCACCACACACTTCACTCATTTGGGCAGTCAACGGTGGGAAAATCTGAGTTGTGGAGCCCACAGTAGTTGGCGGTGGATAGGCTAGCAGCAATGGGAGAGGCCCAACAGCACCCTATGACAAAAATGGACCCACCAGCAGGTGTGCGGAGACCTGAAAAGTGGCACATGGCAGAGTGTGGCCGATGGAGACAGCTGCACCTGGGAGGCACGTACGTAAAGGGACCATGGGACACACTCTGGACCTGGCAGCAGAGTCCATGAGGAGGCATGAGATACAGGGGCCATTGACAGATTACGGGGCCTGGCACTGCAGCATGAGGAGTCGAGTTCACGGGGGACCCATGGCAGATTACGGGGCCTGGCAGCTGCATGAGGAGGCGGTACAGGGGCCCATGGTCAGAGTGGCCGAGGAGCGTAAGCAGCTAAAATTGAAGGCCATACAGAGGCCTATGTTAAAATGTCCCCCCAAGCAGCAAGCGTGGGGAGGACGACTAATAGTCGTTCCCCACGTGCTGCTGGGGGGACTTTTTAACATAGAGGGCCTCTGTATGGCCTTCAGATTTAGGCTAGCTTACGCTTCGCCACTCTGCCATGGGCCCCAACTTGTACCGCCTCCTCGTGCTGCTGCCAGGTCCAGAGAGTGTCATGGGTCCCTGTACGGCCTTCCCATTGCTGCTGACTTCATCGCCAGGACTCTGCCATGTGCCACTTTTCAGGTCTCGCTTACACTGTTGGTGGGTTCCAATTTGTGATTAGGGTGCCCTGTATGGCCTATCATTGCTTGCTGCCTCCACCGCCACCCTGCGCCCATGTCGCCTCTGTCGTCTGGCTCTCGCTCGCTGACGGCATCTACTTTTTTAACCGAGGCCTGTGTTTGGCTTCCAAATACTGTTCTGCATCCACGCCCCACCTGCGCCATGTGTTCTCTGTCGTCTGCTGCACGCTGCTGACGGTCTTCCGCTTTGTGAACCTAGGCCTGTGTATGGCTTCAGTATAATGCTGCCTACACCGCCACCCTGCCGCCATGTGCCTTGTGTCGTCTGCTCACGCTGCTGCCAGGTCCATACTGAGTTCATGGCCCCTTGTACCGGCTCATATGAAAACGTGGCCTTCAGGGGATTGTGCATCAGTTACGGCAAAATCGTTGACAAAACGCTGGGGATGTTCAGTGTTTTGTGCGCATTAAGCCAGGACACCAAAGGGCCAGCACAGACCTTGTTATTACTCGCTCAAGCATGGCTTGAACAAAAACCATACAATCTCTACCACAAATTGGACCCAGACCTGCCCAGGGTCTCGTAAGTAGATTTGCACGGGAGGATGTAGAGTTCCATTTATTGGAATTAACTGATGAGGGACTATTTTAAAAAACCTTAGGCCTGGTTGTATGGCCTTCATATTGCAAGCTGCTTCTGCTCCGCCACTCTGCCATTGGACTCTTGATATACGTCGACGTGAGTCTCTCCACACTTTGGGTGGGACAGTCGTGTCTTCCGCGGAGTTACATACTCCTGCCGCACTAAACATGCGCTCCGGATGCCACGCTACTGGCCCAGGCATGACAGCCTTTTCAAGGGCCAATTCAGTAGTTGGGGCCAAGGTCAAAGTTTCGTTTCCCAGTTGTCAAGGGGGGTTGGCTACCTTTGGGGGGCAGGGTGCTGTCCAAGTTGGCCAAGCTGGTTTTTTGAGCTCCTGCTCCCGGTCCCCTGATGCTGCTGCTGCTGCGGCTGGGGTTTTTAGTTTCCCCCACTGCGTGGTGAAAAAAGCTATCAAACATCGACTGCAGGGGTGGGCCGCCCCTGCTGGTGGGCTGCCATGCTCCCCCCACCCACCCCCCCCTGCTGCCATGGCAGCGGGAAAGGGAGCGCACAGGGCCCACAGTGTCTGAGGATGGACGTTGGCGCAGAAAGGGAGAGACCAATTTACTACATAGGTGGGTTTTTATAGTAGTTTAATTTTTGGGCCCCCCTCTCAGCAGGTGTGAAAAAGGCCACCCTTTTTTAACGGTAGCGAGGGTTTCCAAAAAAGGGGGGACAGCCCAAAAATCATCCCTCTGTTTTATGGTTATTTTTCGGCTGTCGTACGCAAGCAACCCAGCGCTTTGGGCCATTTGTG